>UNPR01000429.1:0-12799 GCA_900536425.1 Hymenoscyphus linearis | reverse complement strand
AATGAAAATCCTTGGATCGCTTAGCTACTCTAAGCGATCCCTATTTGCTATAAGAAACCTAGATGTGCCTGTCGAGGGTTGCGCCTCTTATTATGACAGATATCACGTGTACTCGTGATTCGTGACAGGAAGGTCATTCGCCTATTAAGGCGCTAGCTATACCGTCTAAATCCAGTAAGCGTCTAAACTACTATATACTACCATATTAATTGATATACAAGAGTACATGCGTGGATAAGACAACATTTTATATAAGATAAGGTTCTAATTGTTCAAAAAACTATTATCTTATAAGATTAACCAATTAGAGGCCTAGGAGCTCGTTTCGATATATTTATATTACTCTTCGACTACTTATTACAACACCACCACATGCTCTAAAAGACTTACAATTGTAGGACTAGGTACGCAAAAGTATGCCTCAAAGATATCACCTAAAAAAGTCGTATATAAATTTTGAAAAAATTGAAGCTATTCCCACTTGTAACCCCGCATATTTACCCCGTAATCCATAGAAGTGGTTAAAGACATTGTGATTGTATAAATTAATATAAGAAAGTGTATTAAAGTGGTTACTGTTGTGATGATTGTGTTAAGGTCTCTAGAAGCCAGGAAAGTGGACTTTATATAGGGGTAGATGTGATTGTAATCACTCGCTTAATTTATGACTTGCCCCCTACAACCACCCTATAGCCACCATTTGGAATGATTTCAAGACCCATTCCTAGTCTCATTCTCTATACAAAAATTTACTTAATCTTAGACGTGGAATGGGCCTGAACGACTAGATAGGTTGGACGTGGTTGGGAGTAAAACATAGGATAACGAGGTTGGTTAACCCAGCCATCCTAAAAAAAAGTGGGGCAAATTATACTGTAAGATATTAGACTTTTTACAAGATAAGGTTCATTTTGGCCTTAAAACTAACTTTTTATTTATAAGATGGTATCTTGTATTCTAATTAATACGGTATTATAAAGATTCTTAAAAAGTATAATAAAGCTAAGTACCGGCCTTATAAAAAGCCCTTTTTTAGTCCTCTATATAAAAAGAAGCGTTAGTTCTTTTATAAATATAAAAAGTCTATTAAAAGGAACCCTTGGCGTATCTACTATAGTAATAAGTTTATAATTAAAATTAGGGACAATAGTACTACTTTTTAGGTAACCTAAGGGCCGAGTGGGATAGAGGAGTATACTAATAAGGATCTATAGCCTACTTTTAAGAGTAGGAGGACTAGTGTCGGTTGTTAGAGCTGTTTTTATAAGGACGAGATAGGACCCTTATATATACTACCGAAGGGAGAGAATATAACGGTAAAGCGATATAAGTAGGTACTTTAAACGCTATTTATCCCGTTCTACAATAGAATAGTTCGTCGGTTTAGCCTAGAGGTAGTTATATAGGAGGATAATACGCTCTAGTATACTACTAAAATGATTACTAATTATTTAGCTAATAAAAATATTAACCGTATAAAATAGCCCCCCTAGTCTCCTAATATTAACCTAATTAAGAACATCTAGAAGTAGGTAAAAGACTATATCTCTAAACGGAAGTATAAGGTTAGGAATATAGGGGAAATATAGGACGCTCTTATTTAAACTTAGGCTTAAATTCCCCTAGAATTCTGTAAGGCTCAGGGATTGTTTAGCAATGGATATAGAGGTCCTCTGAGGTAAAGAATATGGAGATCCTTGATCAATGCGCGAGCATTGCTACCAATCTGTTACGCGTAGGTAGAGTAGATGTGAATATGTGTATAATAATAAGTGTAGAGAGCGAAGGTGGCCAGAATGGCCACATATATGTACAGGTGTGTTACGTCAGCCTGCTGACGTAATCCATGAGCCTTACAACAATCCCTGAGCCTCACGAATTCCTACTTAAATTATCAGAGCGAACAGTGACCCACTCAAGCGAACGAGCTTTAGCGAGTGAGCGACGTGGGTCACGTCGTGAGTGTAATTACTTTAGATAGAATGAATGTGCTCCAAAAATAGATTATACACGTTGACCACGGAACGTGTCCTAGTGGTCAATCTGAATGGCGGCGGTGTAAGAGAGCTGGCAGAATGCTTGATTAGGAAGTGATATGCCTGTTTATGGTAAACCTTAGGCTGTTTTATCACGTACGCCCCTTGATTGGGTTTAGGTGTTCATGTAGGTTGACCACGGAACGTGTCTGAGTGGCCAATCTGAATGGCGGCGGTGTACCTAAGGAACTGGCAGAATTCTTAATTTGGCTATACTCGTACTCAAGTAAAGCCAGCCAGCCAGACAGCTACACAGGCAGACAGGTACACAGCCAGATAGACAGCTATACAGCCAGACAGCTAAACAGGTACACAGCCAGCCAGCCAGACAGCCAGCCAGCCAGACACCTAAACAGCCAGCGCGAGAGCCAGCCAGACAGCTAAACAGTCAGTCAGTCGGTCAGTCAGTCAGTCAGCCAGCCAGCCAGACAGCTAGACAGCGAGACACCTAAACAGCCAGCGAGACAGCCAGCGAGACAGCCAGCGAGAGAGCCAGCCAGCCAGACAGCTACACAGGCAGACAGGTACACAGCCAGATAGACAGCTATACAGCCAGACAGCTAAACAGCGACACAGCCAGCGAGAGAGCCAGCCAGCTAGACAGGCAGTAAGCTAGAAAGGACGAGAAGGTATTTAAAGAATATCCCTAGGCTTTATTCTAATACGTCCCGATTTTATATGTTTTTACTACTACTATAGGCGAGTCAAGTATAAGTTTATACTAATGTTTATCCTGAAATCTGTAATATACTAATGTTTATCCTGAAATCTGTAATATACTAATATGTTCCCTGGTATAAAAAACCCTATATGCTTAATAGCGCTTACGACTGTTCGCTCTGAAAATACATAAAAAGGAACGAATTTATGTCAACGTGCCTGGTATAATTCTATACTAGCTCGGTACGCTATATGCCTAAAGAACAAGGGTAGGGCTATAAAGTACTGAATTAGCTAGCAATTAAGCCTATTTCTTATTCTATTTACGTGTCTTTTAGTAAAGTGATAAAGTTTTCTGTAAGGGGGTGTCTAAAATGTTATATGACCGTGACTACACTGACCTGATTGTACAGTTACTATATACCATGTGTGTATAATGACGAAATAGTCCTGTACTAGAAGAAAATGTATACCAGTGGGCTAGAACATTTCGTACAGACTTAGGCACGATAAAAACGTTTCTATATCGCGGCCTCGACGATATATATCGTATTATAAATATATTGACGATGCGATATTGTATTTTTAATAATATCCGATATAATATCGATAATCGTCGGAACAACTGTAAATACGCGCTATAACTAATTAGGATACGTTATTCTCCCTAACGCCTAGCGCTCCTACCCCTCAACAGACATAGCGCTGCCTACACCACTACTAACACTACTACTATTATTATAACTGTTGGGATATATTCTATGGTGTTTTCCATAGTCATGTGATACCGAGCTCGAGTACTTAACCACTCGAGCTCGCTCACCCTTAGTCACATGATAAGCGTTTGAGTACTTAAGTCCTCGAACGCTTCATCCTTAGTTAGTTCTTCAATCGATTATTATACTTCACAAAGAGAGTATATTGGTTCACCCTGTTTTACACCAACAATAATAAAATCCTTTATTTTCTTTATTAACTAATCTCAAGAGTTACATTTAATAAAGATATTGTTAATAGGTAGAGGTACTATATAACTTGTTTCCATTTTAATAGAATTGACACTTGTATAATAATTTGTGTTGGTTTGACTATAGGTCAATGGGACAAATATAATAGTAATAAACTGTTATTGTATCCGTCTTGAAGTTCTAACTAAGTGCTAGCTACTAGTCCTTAATATATCTAGAAGCCACGTCACGTGGCTTCGCTTACACTCGGTTGTAAGTACGTATACATATCGTAATACGTTAGCTTATTATAATACGTCAGCTGTGTTATAATACGTTAGCTGTGTTATAACGTGTCAGTTAGTATATATAGCATGAGGTATATAGCCTTTAATAGGTGTTAGCTAATATATATAGTATTGTAAAGGATTTGATTTTTCATAGTTTATGGTAAATTGGGGCGGATCACATGATTCTCCTCCTAGTAGTGAATAGGGTGCCGGGAATAGATGGGGGATGGTGGCTGGGATGGTGGCTAGCTAGCTATATAGTCTTATTGTAAGGAGTAGCTCTCTCCTTCTCTCCTTACGAACAATTTACTCATTACCCCCCTTATTAAATTGTTCGCCTTCTTACATAATAAATATATTGGTTTAACTACAGGTCAATAGGACAAATAGAATAATAAATCTAGTTATATTATATTTGTCTTATCTATCTAAGTGCTAGCTACTAGTCCTTAATATATCCCGAAGCCACGTCACTTAGCTTTCCTCGCTTATACTCGTAGGCACGTATAGTTATATAGTAGGACGTGTTAGCTTATATATATAGTATACGTTTTAGCGAGGTATATAGCCTATAGCTAGAAATAAGGGGCTAATACGAGTATACATAAGTAAGTATATCTATGTCACATAGTACCTCCTAAGTGTTATTCACGATTATATAGAGAGAGTGGCACAACCTAGAACATAGGGCAGATAGATATAACAATTACCATATAACTTATTCGTTAAAGTATTAATCTATCATTCAAGCAAGTAATCCTACTTTTCGCGTCCATCTGTTCAATCACGTCTATCTATTCCTCGATTATTCCTTATTTTATTCCTTAATGTCTATTACTATTGCAATATACCTTATCTCCTAGCACAGGCTACATGCTTACGCAGGCTAGCTACGTGCCTTATCTCCTTATCTCCTAGCGTAGGCCATATGCCTCGTCTAAAACGCCTGCTATATATATAAGCTGACGTATTACAGTAAAGCTGACGTATTACGATATGTACGCTTACTATAAGCTTACTTATAAGCTTATAAACGGGGGTAACTACGTAACGTGAGTCCTAGTGTTGGTTTGACTACAAAAGTCAATGAGAATGGTACAATAATCTGATATTGTATTGCGTCTTAAGTTCTAGCTAAGTGGTGGCTACAGGACCCTCATATACCTAGGAATCACGTCACGTGATTCCTCGCTTACAAACAGATGGGAATATCGTATTCCTAATAAGTCAGCTCATATGCAGCTGGTGTTTGAGGCTTATGCGTAGCCAGCTTGTGCCGGCATGTAGCCAGCCTTAGCCAGCCTGTGCCGACATATAGCCAGCCTCGGCCTGTGCCGGTGTATAGCCAGCGCAAGGAGAAAAGGCATATCGCAACACCTAGGTATATTAGAAGACTAGTAGCTAGTACTTAGTTGGAACTTCAGACGATTACAATACTAGATTATCATACCATTCTCTTTGACTTGTATTCAAACCAACAATTATAACCATTGCAAATTCTGTCCGCTATGGCTAATCCGCCTATATTCTATCCAAGAATTAGCCCTACCAACCTCATTACCGTACTTCATTGACCTTCTCATGGCCTAGAATCCCCTAAAGACTTCTAGTCACTTCCGCTATAAGTACTACCAGTAGCTCTTCAGTCCGAAGTGTAGGTACGTTATCTAAACGTATATGTTCATTTGAGAACCTTAAGGGGGATATGGTTATTTTACTCTAAAGTCATATCTGTTAGAAGTGGGTATTAACTAGGTCAGGAATTGTAGGAACTATTCCACGCTACTGTGTATATAATCGTGCTCCTTCTGCACTTCTCTCTTCTATAGTTAATTCTAAAAGTATTCCGAACAACAGGTTATAAGCCCGGTTGCGAATACTCTAGACTTTTGTTTTTCTTAAGGATATACTTTCTGTCGAATTAACTCGTTCGTCTACTTATCTAACACTATAGGTAAAACAAACTACAAGGGTGTAGTCCTTATAGGACCTAAAGATTTCGACATTTAGAAAGTCGCTCTTATTAAGCACTTAACAATCTACGACTAAGTCTACTAGATCGAGTCGGACATTAAAGTTAAAGAAACTTCGACTTTAAAGACAACGGTAGGTACTACTACTACTATAACAGAGACGAGCTCGACAAGCTCGTTAAACAACACTAATAAAGAGAAGGCGACGGTATCTTTAAAGATCCGCGCTAGCTGTGAGGGTACGAAGCTTAGGTGAATGTAGTCACGTGTGGATTTGGGTTATTGATTGAATGTAGTTACGTATAGGTTTGTGGGTAGAATGTGGTCGCGTGTGGGTTTGTTAACTCGCTTAGTGAATGTTGTTTTGAATGTTGTTTCAGATAGAGCTTCCCCAATTAGCCTAATCGGCTATAGCGTAGATTCTTTGTTATAGACTATAAATATTAGCTAGCTCTAGGACTTTCTTAGAAGGCTCGCGATTAATCTTAACCCTATTCTAGAGTAGTCTTTTATACGCTTCTAGTGATTCCCTAATATATTAATCGCCTTCTTCTAAATCGAGTTCGACCTAACCTAGTTATTATACTCGCTATATCTATTTCTCCGAATATAACTTACGACGAGTTCAGTGCTCTATTAGCTTCGGCTTCTAAGTATTCCGACCTTGTTACACTCTATAACTTTAATAACGATTAGTTTATTTAAGTGTTTACCGACCTTACTACCTCCCTTTAACAATCGTAAACTAACCTTTAACAATTATAAACTAACGCTTAGAATCTTAATATCTAGAGCTAACTTTACCTTAATAAGATTAGTATACTTTAGGCACAGATCTAGGGATTTATTAACTAATCTAATTAAGTTATAGACCTCTAAGATCAAGTTATAGGCCTTTAAAGCTAACTTTAGTCGTATACCGATTAGACCGATTAGGTTACGAGTCTTTAGAACGAAATTACAAGTCTTTAGAACTAGATTATAGGCCTTTAAAGCCAACTTTAGTCGCGTATCGATTAGACCGATTAGGTTACACATCTTTAGAACTAGGTTATAGGTCTTTAAGACTAAATTAGAAATTACTAAAACAATTAACTACTCTCTACTACTAGCCCCCCGACCGCCCTTACGAGCCTATAAAATAACGTCGCCGCTCTCTAGCTTTACCTCTAGAAGTTAAATATAGGTAGTTATACTAGTAGTAGTAGTAGTTCCTCGAAGCGCTACCGAGACCCTCTCCCTTTCGGTAGCAAAGACCGACACAAGCCTCACGATCTACGAAGCTTTATTTAAGATGTTAAGATTAAGCTAAGTATAAATGCTAATTAGTGGTCCTCTAAACCCGAGCGTATAAAGTCTATACTCGGTTGTTTAGAAGGAAACGTACGCCGACACTTCGATAGATACCTTACTCCTAATACCGTTTTTAAGGCACCTATAAGTTCTATCTCGTAGATGTTCGAGTATTTAACATCTACTTATAGTAATAAGTTTAGCCGAGAAACTACGTTAAAGTTACTCTTAAACAAGAAATAAAGACAGCGCGACACTATCGAGTTCCTACTTAAGTAGGTCGGTTTAGCATTAGAGGCTTAGGCGGAAGGATTTACTATAATAGGCATTTTAAAGGCCGCCCTTCACCCCGAAGTACACCGTCAAGTTTTAAGCAGAGGTGGTTATTTAGAGAATATCGAGTTAGACGATATAATTAAGTTGATTAAGAGTACTTACAACACTTACTTAGCCGCTTTAGGACCCGGTTACACTAAGCGAGGTGCTACTGTTACGGTAGTCCTACAATCTACTCGGTCTATTCCCGCCGCTGCTACTACTACTAATGGTAACCCTATATAAATCGACGCTACTAGGATTAGTACTACTAAGCCTGTTTAGACTTAGAAGTTCGTTAATAAGAGACGAATTCTATATAACTAGGACAAACGCGACGCTCGCTAAGAGTTCTAGCTTAAGAACAATTTATACTTCTACTATTCTAGCGATAAGTACGTAAAGACCGCCTACCTAGCTTTAAAAGTAAAGGAAGATAAGAAGAAGGAGGAAGAGAAGAAGTTAAATAAAGGAAAAGCCTAGTCTCTAGTAATAGTTGCCCCTAGAGATAACGAAAGAAGAAGATAAACTTAGTATTATTATTACTAGAGGAAAGATAGAAAAATATAATAGTGATTCTATATAGGTTATTAGATAAGAATAAGAACCTAACTTTATCTATATACTCTCTACTTAACTCTGGCGCTTCTGTTAAATATTTTATTAATTCTAATTTTATATAAAAACAAAGATTCTTATTATACCCCCTCTCCCGACCTCGCCGATTATAAACTGTTAATAGTACCCCCTCGTCTACTAGGGATATTACTTACGTCGCTGTCCTAGACCTTTAAGTCGGTAAACATATCGACCGAGATTAACGATTCTATATTACTAAATTAGCCTCTTATAAGGTTATTTTTAGTAAACCTTAGCTTTTGAAATATAATCTAGTAGTAGATTAGAAAGCTAATAAGATTACTTTTATATTAACCTTTTATACTAAATCCTACCTCCCTAAAGGCTTAACTAAGTTAGTTGTACCTACACGGGACTTACACGCTTATGTTCCCCGCCGAGTTGGCGCTACCGTATTCTAGACTCTTATAAAGATAGACGATTCTAAGGTTTTTAGCCTCTCGATTTATAAAATAGATTAGCGCCTTAAAGTCTTAGGCTATAAACCTAAACCTAAACCTAAGGACGTTGACGCTCGTCTCTATTTAGCCCGAATAGACGATGGTATATTAGGCTACGAACGTACCTTAAAGTTTATAGACTAATATTTAAGCGAAGGCTCTCGCCAAACCCCTTTTACCTATACCAAGGATAAGGAAGCTCCTATAGACTCTAATACACGATTTATTAAATAACGCGCCGCTTCTATATACCTCGCCGGGGTTAGTATAGACGATATTTAGAAAGCCCTTTACCTATAGAAGGTTGTCGACCTAGAACTACTTCTACTAGGCTATTTAAAACCATTCCTCTCTGTTTTTAGCTAGACGGATACTAACTCTTTACCGCCTTATCGAGACTACGATATTTATATCGAGCTAAAGGAGGGAGTAAAACCCCCTTATAGTCCCCTATATAATATGTCGGCCGACGAACTTTTAGTACTCTATAAATACCTTAAGGAATAGCTCGATAAAGGATTTATTTGTACTAGTGTTTTACCTACTACTTCTCTTATACTATTTATTAAAAAGCCTAGTAGCGGCCTCCGGTTTTACATAGACTACCGACGGCTTAACGACCTCTCTATTAAGAACCGGTACCCTATCCTACGGATTTAGGAGACCTTACAACGTTTAAGTAGAGCTAAGTACTTTACTAAACTTAATGTTATTACGGCTTTTAACTGTATCTAAGTTAAGAAGGGTGACGAGTGGCTTATAGTATTTAACACTCGTTACGGCCTATTCGAGTCCCTTATTATACCCTTTAGACTAACTAATACGCCTGTAGTTTTTTAGGCCCGAATTAACAAAGTTTTACGTCCCTTTCTAGACATCTTTTATACCGCCTACCTAGATAATATTCTTATATTCTCGGACGATTTACTCTCCTATCGTTCCTATGTAAAACAGGTCCTTGCTGCCCTTTAGGAAGCCGGGCTATAGTACCATATTAGGAAGTGCGAATTCGAAGTCACTAGTGTTAAATTCCTCGGTATAATTATTACTATAGACGGCGTATAAATAGACCCTAAGAAAGTCTCTACTATTGTTAACTAGTCTACTCTATCTTGTCTTAAGGACCTCTAAGCTTTTATCGGCTTTATAAACTTTTACCGACGCTTTATTAAGGGGTTTAGTAAGATAGTTAAACCACTTAATCTTCTCTCTATCTACGGTGTTCGGTAGGATTAGAATAAAGTATATAATATAACGTTTTAAACTCTAAAAGACGCCTTTGTTTTAGTACCTATTCTAGTTTATTTCGACCCTAAGAAGGAGATCGTCATAGAATGTAATACCTCGGATTATATTATAGCCGTAGTCTTATCCTAGTAGTACGACGGCGTTCTTTACCCTATAATATTTATGTCTAAAACCTTCGACCCGGTAGAATACAATTATAAGATTTATAATAAGGAGCTATTAGCTATTATTTGTACTTTTAAAAGTTAGAAGTCCGAACTATATAGTATAGCTTATCCTATTATAGTAATAACCGACTACTCTAATTTAAAGTACTTTATAATAACAAAGGACTTATCTCGGCGACAGGTTCGCTAGAGCAAGTTTCTCTCGGAATTTAACTTTGTTATTAGCCCTCGGAAAGGAGCGAAGCATCGGAAGCCAGACGCTCTTACTCGACTCTCCTAGGACCTTTCTAAGGATAGCACCGATCCCCGCCTATAGTACTAAAAACAAGCACTCTTAAAGCCTTAGAACCTACTTCTCCTATCCCCCGCTGAGTTAGACAATAATAAGACAAACGATTATAAAGTTATAAGACTCTTCGAAGATAGGTATAGTATAGACAAGTCTAGAATAGAGTTAGACCCCTTTTAGAGACGAATTAAGACCGAACTTAATTAACAAGATTATACGCCTTACTTAAAGGAAGTCTCCTTGTCTAAATGTATAATTAAAGATAATAGACTTTATTTCTAGGACCGTCTTTATGTCTTCGATATAGAACTCCGAGTATAGCTCCTATAAAGAGCTTATAACTCTATAGAAAGTAGCCACCCTAGAAAAAATAGGCTACTCGAGCTAGGCTCTCGGTTTTACTAGTAGCCTTATGTCTCCTCGGATATCGAACAGTTTTATAAGGCTTGTAAGAATTATACTCGGAATAAGCTGTCTTAGCTTAAGTACTAAGGAGCTCTGAAACCTTTACCTATACTAACTTAGCGGTAGAAGGATCTCTCTATAGATTTCGTTAGGCCGCTTAAAGAAGTAGACGGCGCTAATTCTATTATAGTAGTTTGTAACAGACTTATAAAGGATCGTCACTTATTTCCTTATTATAGTACTATAATAGCCGAAGACTTAGCGCGGTTGTTCCTTTATGTTTAGAAACTCTATAGTCTACTAGATTCTATTGTCTCCGATCGTAGCTCGCTATTTATAGCTACGTTTTAGAAAGCCGTTTATACTAAGCTTTAGATTAGTGTCTAACTCTCTACTGCTTATTACCTAGAAACGGATGGGCAGACCGAAATCGTTAATAAGGCTCTTAATCAGTTCCTTTACTAGTATATAAGTTTTATATAAGAAAATTAGGTAGAATTACTGCCTATAGCGGAATTTTCTATATAGAACGTAGTTAATAGTTCTACTAGTATGTCACTATTCTTCGCTAACCATGGCTACCACCCTCGGATAAGCTTCGGACCACCTATTTTAGTACTAGCTACAGCCTCTCGGCCTGTTAAATTAAGCGTAAAACAAGGCTCTAGCTTTGTCTATAAAATAGAAGATATCCTAGGCTATCTACGTACTAATCTATTAGCCGCTCGAGATAAGATAGAACAGTTCGCTAACGAGACTTAAGCTCCTACGCCAGCGTACCGAGTTGGTAACATAGTGTTACTAAGTATAAAAAATCTCACTTCTACACGCCCTATACTAAAGTTCGACTTTAAGTTTATTAGCCTATTCTAAGTACTCTAAGTAGTTAATTCTTACTTGTACAAGCTAGAATTACCTTTTAAACTAGAGGAAATCTATCCGGTATTCTATATTAACCTATTACGACCCGCCACAGGTATTCCTTTACCTAGATAGGTTAACCTACCTACTCTACCCGTTACTATTAACGTCGACGGTAACGTCTTATAGGCTGTTAATAAGATATTAGACTCTTAAAGAGTCGACGGCGAATTCTAGTACTTAGTTCGGTAGAGAGGTTATAATCCTAACTCTAACACCTAGGAACCTTTATATAACGTTGTCTCTTTAGCTACCTCGTCTATTACTATATTTAAGAAGCGATTTCCCCGAAAGGCTAAGCCTACTCGCACAGAGCTTACGTAGGCTCTTTAGGACCGTGTTGAGCCTCGAGACGCTAATTTACAATATATTTAATAGAGTAAGGGGGGACTATATGTAAGGGTACAAAGCTTAGGTAAATGTAGTCACGTGTAGATTTAGGTTATCGATTAAATGTAGTTACGTATAGGTTTATAGGTAGAATGTAGTCACGTATAGGTTTGTTAACTCGCTTAGTAAATATTGTTTTAAATGTTGTTTCAGATAGAGCTTCCCTAATTAGCCTAATCGGGTATAGCGTAGATTCTTTGTTATAGACTATAAATATTAGCTAGCTCTAGGACTTTCTTAGAAGGCTCGCGATCAATCTCAACCCTATTCTAGAGTAGTCTTTTATACGCTTCTAGTGATTCCCTGACACTAGCCTAGACAAGGAGTATATAAACCGTATTACTATAATTATAGAACCCTTCGAGATATTCTCTAACATCGTTAAGAGTTATAAGGGGAACAATAAGGTACGGTATAACAACCTATGCCGAGACCTGTTTAGGATTTAGTTCCTAAAAGCCGTGTCGATTTAGGAAAAACTAGATCTAATAAGAAAGTTAAAGAGTTAGATTAAGACTCTAAAGCCTACTAACGTAGTAGAAAACTAGATCCTTATATACCTAATCTAAGCTAGCGTAGACTAAGAGTAGTTTAAGACAACCCTTAACGTTATCTACTAAAGTAGGACTGAGCTTTCCCTAAATAAGGTGGTTACCCGCTTAATTTAATTTAATTTAATTTAAATCTATTTAACGTCCGGCGAATGCAACTAGCCCCTATGAAGCTACGTTCTAAAACATCCCTAAGTAGGGCAAAGGACGCTAGGGGGGTGCCCTAGAGGTCAAG